>OV725077.1:86234035-86244035 GCA_928085145.1 Nezara viridula | reverse complement strand
TCATTATGGCGGAGTTATTGGCGCAAGTGGAGAAATTTCCGGCTCTATGTATGAGTATGTTAGCGGTAATTGTTAGGCTCCATAGGAAGAATGCTGAGCTGGAGACGGCGCTGGGGGCTGTCCCTGTGATTGCGACGATGGATGAGGTGAGGGAGGAGGTGGAGGGTCTTAGGGTAAAGGTTGGGAGATTATCCAAGGCGCCTTCTGTGGGTGTTGCGGCTGATGTCCCTCCTGTCCCGAGGGCACCTTCGCGCAGAACGTACTCGGAGACGCTATCTAGCCAACCGAAGGATGTTACGGTGGTTGAGGTGGGGCCTGGTCCTGGTGCTGAATGTCTCGTTAGGTTAGGGGGGCCTTGATGGAGACCGTTAAGCCGGCAGAGTTGGGTTGGCAGGTGGTGGGGGTCAGAGCAAGAGGCAAGGTAGTTAGGCTGAGTCTTGGTTCCAGCGATGCGGCCAAGAGGATGGTGGACTCGGGGGCGTTGGCCAGTGCCGGGTTGGTGGCGAGCAGGGTTGGGAAGAGGAAGCCGAGGGTGATGCTCTTCGACGTGCCCAAAGAAGTATCTGGGAAACAAGTATTGCAGGCGGTTAAATCCCAAAATTTTCCGGCTGTGGCGGCTTTTGAGGGTGGATCGTGGGGTGCTGTCTCGCATGAATTTGGGAGGAGGGATTCCTCGGCCAGGCAGGTCGTGTTGGATGTTGAGCCGGCGGTAAGAGATATAATGATAGCGAAAGGCAGGGTCTTCATTGAATGGACTTCCTGCCGCGTCAAGGACTTTGTGGGGGTGACCAGATGCTGGCGTTGCCAGGATTATGGCCACGTCCAGAAGAACTGCAGGCGTAGTGAGGTCTGCCTGCACTGTGCGGGAGAGGGTCACAAGAGGGCGGACTGTCCGGAGTCGGGTGGACCGCCCAGGTGCCCCCGTGTCGCTATGCGGGTAGATCCCATGACCACTCGATCAACGATTTGGCCGACTGTCTGTCGTATCAGAGGATGTTCAGGATGGCGGTCGATAGGACTGACTATCATGGCTGAGGCTCTCGGCTTTGATTGTCGTTTCTGCGAACGTGCTTTTTCCTCTGTCCGCGGGCTGGGACAACATGTTAGGCGAGCTCATCCTCTCGAACGGAATGAACTGGTCGGGGTTCCCTGCTCTAAGCGTAGATGGGATCGGGAGGAATTAGCTATCCTAGGGGCTGAGGAGCTAAGGTTGCGGGCTGCCGGGTTCTCTGGGAATATCGATGTGCGACTCAGTGGGGTTGTTCCGGGGAGGTCAGCTGAGGCCGTGAAAGCGATTAGGAGGAAGCCCAAATATGTCAATATTTTAGGTGAGCTGCGTTTCTCTTCTTGCGAGGTTCCTCCTCCTGTTGTGCCCTCTGTATCATCTGGCGACGAAAGGTTTAGAGAGCGCGAGGTCCTTCTGGCTGCTTTATTGTCACTTAGGAGTGAGATTCTCGAGAGTGCCACCACGTTGTGTACGGATAGGTTGATCGCTATTGTTGATGAGGCACTTTCTGGTCGGGCAGTTGGCGGGCCGTGGGCGGGCTGGGTTTCCACCCACCTCGCCTCCGGCGCGACTTCTGGCCGGACAGACAATCCGGCTGCGCGCACTTCAACATGGGCGGATCGGTGTAGGCAGCGGGGTGATGGCTCTCGTAGAAGCAGGTACAGGGAGCTGCAGAGGTTGTGGAGTCGGGATCGGCCCGCGGCGGCTAGACTTGTTCTCGACCGTAGGCTTGACCACGGTCGGCACTCGGTCGAGGACATGTTCTCTTATTGGGCGCCAATCCTCGAGGCCCCCTCTTCAGCGTGTGAGGTCGATAGGGTTGTTGGCTCTCCGGTCCCTGCTGGTGTTCGGGTTTGGGATCCTGTTTCCAAGGTTGAGGCTGTGTCGCTGTGTCCCGCTGGTCGGTCGGCTGCTGGACTTGACAGGGTGGATCCCACCGTTTGGAGGGCCCTGCCCTGGAGAGTTAGGGCGGTCATCCTTGACCTCTTGCTTCTCGAAGGGACTGTTCCCCTGGAGTTGCTGAGGGCTAGGGTGACCATGATTCCGAAGGTTGTCGATCCCGTTGGACCCTGTGACTTTCGGCCGATCTCTGTGTCGTCGGTGATTGTTCGGCACTTGCATTGGATTCTAGCTGGTAGACTGGAACGCATAGTTGAGCATGTTCCTGAGCAGAACGGATTTAAGAGGGGGTTTGACGGCGTCGCTGCCAACGTCTTTATGCTGGACTCCGTCCTACGCTGTGCATGGAGGAAGAGTAGGAGTCTATGCATGGCGGTGTTGGACGTGAGGAAGGCTTTTGACTCTGTCAGCCACGCGGCCATCCTCCGGATTCTCCGGGAGAGAGGGTTTCCTGCTCGACTATGTGAGTACATCGAGTATGTCTATGGTAATGGTGCTTCCCATATCTGCTCCGATGGAGTTGTTTCTGGGGATATCAGACCGAGGCGGGGAGTCCGACAGGGTGACCCACTTTCACCGATACTGTTTAACTTAGTTATGGATCATGTCGTTGGGGGACTGTCTCCGCTGATCGGGTTTCCTCTTTCGACCTCTAGACCTAGGATTCGAGCCCTGGTATATGCGGATGACCTCATCCTCTTCGCCAGTACGCCTCGGAGGCTTCAGGCCCTCATTGATTCGGTGGTGAGGGGACTTGGTGAGTGTGGGTTGTCCATTAATCCGGACAAGTCTCGCTCCCTGACTCTTGCCACCGTTAGGAGGGGAGGAAACTGGTGAGGTTGGAGGCCGATCGCCGCTATCCGGTGGGCAATGAGATGATGAGGTCCATGTCGATTGGGGATACCTTTGATTATTTGGGAGTGCAGTTCTGCCCGTCTGGCCTTGTCCGTGATGAGGTTGAGCTTAGAGAGGGCTTGGAGGGGATAACAAGGGCGCCTTTGAAGCCCCAGCAGCGGTTGGAGATGTTAAGGACCTTCTTCTTGCCTCGATTTTATCATAGGCTAACTTTTGGGGTAACCAGGAGGATGATTCTTTCCGCGCTGGATGTTATGGTTAGGTCCTACATCAGGAGGTGGTTCAGGCTACCCCATGACTCGTTAAATTCGTTCATACATGCCCCTATAAGGTCGGGTGGTCTAGGGGTACCCAGGCTTGTCCGGTTTGTCCCGTACATGAGGGAGAATAGGTTTGGGAATGTGGACGACGATTTGGAATCGCTCGGCCTGGACGACTCACTCAGGGAGTTCCTTTATGATTTTCCTTCTGGTGTCCTACCTCCTCACCCATCCTTTCTGGATTCGGCTAGCTTGGTCGAGCATGCCGATGGCAGGGACCTGGCCCGGGCGGCGGAGGTGCCAGCATCGACGTCTTTTGTCTCCAGGGCTTCCTCTTCCATCGGCGGTCGTGACTGGACCCAGTTTGTGCGGCTGCGAGCTAATGCTCTTCCCACGGCGGTGAGGATGTCAAGAGGGAGGAGGGATGGTGATGGCGACGGAGGGCGGCCTCTCTGTGCTGCTGGATGTGGAGTGCCGGAGTCTGCTGCGCACGTTGTTAACCATTGCCGACTGGTCAAGGAGGTGACCATCCTCAGGCATCACGCAGTGGTGAAGCTCCTGATGGCCTCGCTAAGAAGAGCTGAATTAAGGTGCCTCTTGGAGCCGCGCCTCGAGACTGTTGCTGGAACCTTCAGGCCTGATCTTCTGTTGATTGGCGGCGATACACTGTACATTGTTGACGTCACAGTGGTGTCCGGCGAGGGGTCCTTAGAATCTGATGCGCTGGCGAAGAGAAGGAGGTATGGCAGGAGTGAGGTGTACGAGGTTGCAGCTGCCTTAGTGGGGACGAGGACGAGCAAACGGATGGTGGTCCCTATAGTGATCAACTACAAGGGAGTTTGGTGTCCGATTTCTGCTCAGAGCCTGCTCAGGATGGGCGTGTCCACTAGAGCATTGGGATGGATGTCCCTTAGAGTGATGACGGGAAGCCTTATGAACTTCACCACCTGGAGGAGGGGAGTGGCGCTGGCGTCGCAGTGAGGACTGGCGTTGGGCTATTGAAGAGGTTGCTGGCTGGCTGAGGGAGATGACTATGACATCATTGAGGGAGAAGACTGCTGTAGACCCTGTGGTCTTTTTTTTTTTTTTTTTTTCCTGTTAATTTCTTTTGTTTCTCTTTTTTTTTTGGTCTTTTTATTGATTTTTTTGTATTATTGTTTCACCTTTCTCACGGGTCTTTTTTATTTTGTTAATTCATTTGCTGTTTATTTCTTATTTTATATTATTATTCTTTCTTATGTATATAGTTGTAGGTATCTTATGTTTGTATCTTTATATAAGGACTATTATTTTGTATCTAGGTTTGTTATTCTTTTCTTTTATCGTTAATTGATAATGTTTTTGTTTTCTCTTTTGTTTGTTCTTGTATAGTCTTGTATTCTTTTTCTTCTTTTTTGTAGTTTTTATCTTGTTTTTTCTCTTTCTTTTTTTTCTTATTTTATATTATATAAGTGGGGTGTAATGAGCCCCGTATGAAAAGTGATGTATTTAATCATTGTAATGAATGCTTTTTTTTTTGTATATTGCAGGAAGAAGAAATATCTTGTATTATTTCTATTACATATAATTTTTTTGTTAAATTATCATCAATAAAATACTTATTAGCCAAATTCCTCGTCATCTAATTAGTGACGCGCATGAATGGATTAACGAGATTCCCTCTGTCCCTACCTACGACTGACTGTGACTGGACTGGCTGCTGGCAGGTGCTTTACTGGATCATCCCGTCTTGTAAGTGATATATTGTATTGAGCGCTTATTATTGTATTCTGTTATTATAAATGTGTTAAATGAATGATTAATATAATGTTTTGAAAGTTGTTTTAGTGTATAATTGAGTAATAGTGGAAGTTTTGGAACTTGGAGGTTAGTAGGGTGATAAAATTGTGGGTAGTTGTGTGAAAGAGGGGTTATTGGGGTGTACGTGTGTGTTTATGAAACCGGGTATATTGTATGTGTGTTATAGTTATTGATTGGGGAAGTTTTAATAATATTTAGTGAGTTAATTAACCGCGTGGGTGACAACGTGGTTGACAGTTATTGGGAAGTTTCTTAATTCGGGGGCGGTTTGGGAAAATTTTGTTTTGACAATTGTTTAGAGTGTATTAAGTGGTGTATTTTTACAAAATTGTAATTGAATTGGTGCAGTAGGAAATTGGTAGTGAGTAAAAATAGATCACCACGTGGTAACCACGTTTGGGTTAAAATTTATTTCTTTTTGGTGTATTTGGTTGATAATATAAAATGAGTGAAAGAGAGGTGGCCGAGAGTCCTCATGAGAGTACGCATGAGAGCTCGATGGAGATTTCTTCTCCAGAAGGAGAACTATTAAGTGAGATAATAGTGTCGGGAGGGGGAGCTACAAATGTTGTAGAGGCGGCAGGAGGTGAGTTATTGAGGAGTTTGGAGGAGATGAGGGTGTATCTGGAGAGAAATTTTTCAAAGAAGCACTCTAAATACTTTAAAAAGAGATGTGACCGAGTCGTAGATCGATGTCACAAAATGGAGAAGGAATATGGAAAGCTTCTTAAAATCACGGAAAGACTGGATAGGGTGGAGAATAAACTACAGAGGCTGGTGGAGGATGAGGAGAAAAATCGATTGGAAAAGGTAGTTACTAGGAGAATAGATAACATGGGAAAACAGGTTATGAATATGGTTAGGGAAGAATTTAAGAGAATGAGTGAAGGTATCTCGTTGGGGGAGGAGGTGGTAAGAATGGAGCGTGTTTGTGAGAAAGTCGAGAAAGTAGTAGAAGAGGTTGTGAAAGTTGAGCGGGTGTGTGAAAATGGAAGTGAAAAAGTGGAAAAAGTTGTAAGTGCGGTGAATGTTGTTGAGAATGTGGCGAAAACGGTGACGGATAGCGCTAAAACTGATGGGAACACACAAGAGGGAGAGTGGCTGAAGGTGGTAAAATATGGAAAGAAGGGTCCAAGGGTACGTCTAGAAATGCCTGGTGGTGATTCTAAGTTGAGCAAAGAGGAGGTGGTGGCTTGCTTAGATGCCAAGCAGGGGGACGTACGAGTAAGGGGGTTGATAAAAAGAGGAAATGATTATGTTATTGAAGTGCATGATAGAACAGATCTAGAGAAATTGAGACAGAATGAAAGATTGAAAGAGAAAGGGGTGATTGTCGATGGTGAAAAAGGATGGCGAATGCCACGAGTGAAAGTGTTTGATGTGCAGAACGAGATAGGGAAGAATGATCTTTTAGAGTGCGTGTATAGGAGAAATGTGATTTTGTTTGATGGAATGACTATGGATGAATGTAAGAGCGAGTTTGTGCCAGAATATATGATGAATAAGAAGGATGCAGTGAGTGATTGGGTTGTGCGGGTGAGTGCAAGGTTATTTAAGAGGTTGTGTGTTGGCGGTAGAATATATGTGGGAGTGAGAGTGTGTAGAGTGAATGAGTATTTAGGTATAAGGAAGTGTGGGAAGTGCCATCGTTTTGGCCATACAGGGAACAGGTGTGATGCAGTTGTAACATGTGGATGGTGCGGTGTGGACGGGCACCATGAAGTTTCATGTAGTAGGAAAGGTGAGCAGGAGGGATTAAAATGTGTTAACTGTAAAAGGTATGGTTACAAAGAAATGGCACACTCTGTACATTCGGTTAAGTGCCCTGTTTTCGAAATGCAGCGGGCTATGCTAAGAAGGAATACACAGTATGAGTAAGTTAAAAATAGCACAATTAAACATGGATAGAGCGATGGTAGTGACAGTGGAATTGCGTGAATGGTGTGTGCGTAATGGAGTGAGTGTGGCAGCGGTGCAGGAGCCTTGGGTGAGTGGAAAAGGCGGCGGTGTGACTGGGTTTGGTATGAATGCAAGGATAATTGTGGGCGGGGAAAGACCGTGGGCTGCGGTAGTGGTAATGGATCCCAATCTAGGTGTCCTAAAGTTGGGGAAATTGAGCAATAACCATTGTGTGGTGGTACAATTGGTAACATCAATGGGAGATTTGTACCTCGTATCATCATATTTCCAGGCGTCCCAAGATATAGATGGACATTTGGAGAATTTGAGAAAAATTGGTCGTGTGTTGAGAGGGAAAAATGTTATAGTATGTATGGATGCGAATGCAAGAAATGTGAGATGGGGAGGGAATGTGGTGAATGGGAGAGGTACGGATCTTGAGTGTTGTGTGGACCAACTAGGTTGGTCATTTTTGAATGACGGAAAAATTGCAACTTTCAGCAACTTTAGGGGTAGTAGCTTTATTGATATAACGGTGGTTTCCCCTAGTATGAATGATAGAGTGAATGGTTGGAAGGTATGCGATAATGTTACAAGTAGTGCACATCGGGTGATAATGTTTGAGGTATGCAAGGGAGGAGTGTTTGTAAGCAGTGAAGTGGAGCGTGCAAAATTTCAAATGAAAAAGGCGGATTGGAAGAAATTTAATGAATGTCTGAGGGAACGTGTGAATGAGGTTGAATGTTTTAGAGTATCAGGGAAAAAAGATGTCATCAGAATGGCCAAAAGGGTTGAAGATTGGATTTTAGTTAGTGCACAGAAGGCGATACCAAAAGGAGTGCGGAGAATGAAGAAGGTGTGTTGGTGGTCAAATGAATTAAATATTCGTAAGAGAGAGATAGCACGGGTGAGGAGGATGTATCAGCGGGGAAGTGTGGGGGACAATAAGGACGTATTAAAAATGGAGTATAACAGGAAAAAGAGAGAATATAAGAAAATGATTAAGGAGGCTAAACTGAAGAGTTGGAATATATTTATTAAGGAACAGGAGGAGCTGGGACCTTGGAATATGGTATATAAGTTAGGAGTGGGAAAAATAAAGCCGGAGAAGGTGATGGGAATGATTGGAGAGGAAGAAGGTATCATAGAGTGGGAAGACTGCGCAAAACGATTGTTAAACGGATTAATTTTGGATGACTGTAGTAAAAATGAGAATGGAATGCACGTGGATATAAGACAACAGAATGGAAGGTATAGACCGGAATATGGAGAAAGATGGGAATTAAGAGAGGAAGATGTGAAAGTGGCTGTATGGATGAGTAAGAATGGTAAGGCGCCTGGAAAAGATGAGATCAGTATTGAAATGTTAAAGAAGGGTTGGGAGGTACTGAGAAGTGTGCTATTAAGACTATACCGTCTGTGTATTAAGTTTAGAGTTTTTCCGAATAGATGGAAATATGGGATTGTTAGGGCATTGTTGAAGAGCGAAGACAAAGACCCTGGACATATTAAGTCATACCGACCTATATGCTTATTACCTGTGTTGGGAAAGGTATTCGAAAGAATAATTGTTGCTAAACTGGAGAGCGTTTTTAATGAGGGTGTGCATGATAGACAATTTGGGTTTATGAAAGGTAAAAGCACGGAGGATGCAATGAATGAGTTACAAAGTGTGATTGGTGAGTGTGAATCTAAGTATGTAGTTGGAGTGTTTCTGGATGTTAGTGGTGCGTTTGATAGAGTGTGGTGGCCTGGTGTGTTAAGATGCCTGCGAGAGAGAGGCGTAAGGAAGGAGGGGTTTGAACTAATGAAGGACTACCTTTCAGAAAGGTCGGTAGAATTGAACGTCGGACCTGGCGTAGTGACGAAAAGAGTGAATATGGGATGTCCCCAAGGTTCCGTCATGGGCCCACAGATTTGGAAACTGGTATTTGATGGATGTGTGCGTAGAATGAATGAGGCAGGTTGGGACATGATCGCTTTTGCGGACGACGGAGTGATATTGATAACAGGTAATTCCCGCCGTGTAATTGAAAGGAGAGCGAATGAAGCTATGGGAGTGTTGGATGAATGGATGAATGAGAATAAGATGTGTTTATCGACTGAAAAGACTGTATGTATGATGTTGAAAGGGAAGTGTGTAAGAAATAGATATCCTAGAGTGAATGTGAGTGGCAATGTATTGAAATTTGTGGAACGAGTGCGATACTTGGGTGTTGTATGGGAAGAGCGAATGAGGATACAACAACATGTGGTTATAGCATGTGAGAAAGCTGCAAGGTTATTTAATGGAGTGTTGAGTATGTATGAGAAGAAGAATGAATGTGTGCGAATGAGTTTGGTAAAAATGCTATATAAAGGTCTGTACTTGGCCATTACTTGCTATGCGGCAGGAGCTTGGGGAGCTAAATTAAATGTATGGACAAGACGGCAATTGCGTAGAGGTCAGCGAAGGGTATTATTAAGATGGCTGAGGGCATACAGAACGATTTCGCAGGACGCATTAGAAGTGTTGGCAGGACAGTGGCCGTTAGATTTGGAAGTTGAGAGGAGATGGGCAAGTTACAAAATGAGAAGATATGGTAGAGTGGAATGGAGAGGGCAAGTGATAGAAGGGGTTAAGAAGAAAGGTACATTACGGGATGTGTGTCTGAATGAATGGCAAAAGAGATGGAATGAAAGTAGTAAGGGAAGGTGGACGTATGAATGGTTACCGAATTTAAAAGAAAGAATGAATATGGAGTGGCTGGAAATGGATTACTTGATGTGTCAAGTACTGAGCGGACATGGGTGCTTCCGTGATAAATTGTTTGGTTTTGGTTTGTGTGAAAATCCGTGGTGTGACTGTGATGAGGAGGAGACAGAAAGTGCCAGACATGTTTTGTTTGAGTGCACAAAGTATGAAAAAGAAAGAAGTGTACTGGATCGGGAATTAAGAGAACTTCGTTTGAAAGGAATGCGTGGTTGTATGAGTGAGAATGGGTATAAATGCTTTAGGGATTTTGCGATAAAGGTGATGCAGATGTTAGAAGAGGCGGAAAAGAGAAGTGCGGAAATAATATAGTATGTATGTGGGAGAGTAAATGGTATAGTGTGAGAGCGTGTGAGTGATTGTAATATTATGTATGTTGGTGGACTTAATGTCCATGGGTGGATGAAGGGTACGGATCCCTCCCTCTCTCATGATAGGATGGTTAGCCCCCCCATTCTACCATGGGACAGGGGAACCGTAGGGGCTTGCCCCGGGCCTGTGACCATTCATGGCCTCTGGGACCTTAGG
>OV725077.1:86214035-86229035 GCA_928085145.1 Nezara viridula | reverse complement strand
CTCAGATCAGGTGGGACTCCCCGCCGAATTTAAGCATATTAGTAAGCGGAGGAAAAGAAACTAACAAGGATTCCCTTAGTAGCTGCGAGCGAACAGGGACGAGCCCAGCACTGAATCCCAAAGGCCTCGCCTTTAGGGAAATGTAGTGTTTAGGAGTGCCCGTTCAACCCGGGGTCCGTGCACCGCGTTCAAGTCCATCTTGAACGGGGCCACGGTCCGAAGAGGGTGCCAGGCCCGTAGATGACCGGTGCCGGCCCCGGGTGGGCCCCTCCTTAGAGTCGGGCTGCTTGAGAGTGCAGCCCTAAGCGGGTGGTAAACTCCATCTAAGGCTAAATACAACCACGAGACCGATAGAGAACAAGTACCGTGAGGGAAAGTTGAAAAGAACTTTGAAGAGAGAGTTCAAGAGTACGTGAAACCGCTCAGGGGTAAACGGAAAAGACCCGAAGCCCCGAAAAGGGAGATTCACGTCTCCTCGCAGGGTCCGCACCCCGGCAGGGGGGATGGCCTTTCGCCCCGTCCGGCTCGTCCGTGGCGGTGGGTGGGCCGCCCCCCGCGGGTGTGCGCTCCCGCGGGGGACCGCACTTCTCCCTCAGTAGGACGTCGCGACCCGCTCTGCGGCGGTCTAAGGTCCGGAAGATTGCCTGGCTCGGGGCCTCCACTTCTGTGGCGGTCACGTGTCAGCTCTCCGGCACCGCGGCCGCCGGTCCGGGCGGTATCGAAAGACTACGGCGCTGGGCCGCTCCACAAGCGAGCGCCGCCGTCTCCCCGCAAGACCGGGCGTTTACCAGGGGGTGCCTTAACGGACACGCCCGGCTAGGCGCTCGGGCCCCTGGCGGGTGAGCACTCCGGCAAGGCCCAGTCCGCCAGTCGGCGGCGCTTCAGATTCGGGAACTTATCCGACCCGTCTTGAAACACGGACCAAGGAGTCTAGCGTGTGCGCGAGTCATTGGGTGTAAAACCTAAAGGCGCAATGAAAGTGTCAGGGGCGCCTCCTTCAGGAGAGCGCCCCGCTGGGAGGATGGGCCCCCGTACGATCACTCGTCGGAGCCCCGCACTCCCGGGGCGTCTCGTTCTCATCACGAGTGGAGACGCACCAGGAGCGCACACGCTGGTACCCGAAAGATGGTGAACTATGCCTGGCCAGGACGAAGCCAGGGGAAACCCTGGTGGAGGTCCGAAGCGATTCTGACGTGCAAATCGATCGTCTGAGCTGGGTATAGGGGCGAAAGACCAATCGAACCATCTAGTAGCTGGTTCCCTCTGAAGTTTCCCTCAGGATAGCTGGCTCTCGGGAAGAGACGAGTCTCATCCGGTAGAGCGAATGATTAGAGGTGATGGGGTCGAAACGACTTCAACCTATTCTCAAACTCCCAATAGATGAGAGCCCAGGCTTGCTTAAAAGTGAAGCCGCGGGACTCGGATCAGAGATGCCAAGTGGGCCAATTTTGGTAAGCAGAACTGGCGCTGTGGGATGAACCAAACGCAGAGTTAAGGCGCCTGATTCGACGCTCACGTGAAACCATGAAAGGCGTTGGTTGCTTAAGACAGCAGGACGGTGGCCATGGAAGTCGGAATCCGCTAAGGAGTGTGTAACAACTCACCTGCCGAAGCAACTAGCCCTGAAAATGGATGGCGCTGTAGCGTCGTGCCTATACTCTGCCGTCAACGGCAAAGCGGGCCGCCCCTCACGGGGAGTCGCCGTTAAGCCTTGACGAGTAAGAGGGTCGCGGCGGTGTGCGCGGAAGGGTCTGGGCGTGAGCCCGCCTGGAGCCGCCGCCGGTGCAGATCTTGGTGGTAGTAGCAAATACTCCAGCGAGGCCCTGGAGGACTGATGTGGAGAAGGGTTTCTTGTGAACAGCTGTTGCACAAGAGTCAGTCGATCCTAAGCCCTAGGAGAAATCCGAAGAGAATGGTTGCCGTTAATGTTACCGCAGTCTGCCCACGAGGGTTGGGGCCGGAGCCCGCGGTCTCGAATTATTTTTTTTTTCATTAGAAAAGATTCTTCGAGCCTCCGCGTGCCCGCGTCCTCAGCCCCGTGGCGGGCCATGTAGTGCAGGCACCGTTCGGGCGAAAGGGAATCCGGTTCCTATTCCGGAACCCGGCAGCGGAACCGCTCCAATTCGGGCCCTCACCAGAGGACTCGTCGGGGTGACCCGAAATGACCCGGAGAAGCCGTAGGGAGGTCCGGGGAGAGTTGTCTCTTCTCTATAAGCGTTCGAGTTCCCTGGAAGCCTCTAGGAGGGAGATAGGGTTTGGAACGCGAAGAGCACCGCACTTACGGCGGTGTCCGGATCTTCCCCTCGGACCTTGAAAATCCGGGCGAGGGCCACGGGGAACACCGCGCCGGCTCGTACCCATATCCGCAGCAGGTCTCCAAGGTGAATAGCCTCTAGTCGATAGAATAATGTAGGTAAGGGAAGTCGGCAAACCCGATCTGTAACTTCGGGATAAGGATTGGCTCTGAGGATCGTGGCGCGCCGGGCTTGGTCGGGAAGTGGAGCGGTGCCAACGTGCCGGGCCTGGGCGAGGTGAAAGGCGTTTACGCGCCCGGACCCTAGCTCGGTCCCGTGCCTTGGCCACCCACGGATCTTCCTTGCTGCGAGCCTCCGGCTGTCTAGTTGCCGCGCTCACGCGCGGCGGACGGGCCGGCAGGCTCTTCGGCCGCCATAGAACGATCAACTTAGAACTGGCACGGACCAGGGGAATCCGACTGTCTAATTAAAACAAAGCATTGCGATGGCCCCAAGGGGTGATGACGCAATGTGATTTTTGCCCAGTGCTCTGAATGACAACGTGAAGAAATTCAAGCAAGCGCGGGTCAACGGCGGGAGTAACTATGACTCTCTGTTCCGGAGAGGTCGGCTGAGGCCGTGAAAGCGATTAGGAGGAAGCCCAAATATATCAATATTTTAGGTGAGCTGCGTTTCTCTTCTGGCGAGGTTCCTCCTCCTCTTGTGCCCTCTGTATCATCTGGCGACGAGAGGTTTAGAGAGCGCGAGGTCCTTCTGGCTGCTTTATTGTCACTTAGGGGTGAGATTCTCGAGAGTGCCACCACGTTGTGTACGGATAGGTTGATCGCTATTGTTGATGAGGCTCTTTCTGGTCGGGCAGTTGGCGGGCCGTTGGCGGGCTGGGTTTCCACCCACCTCGCCTCCGGCGCGACTTCTGGCCGGACAGACAATCCGGCTGCGCGCGCTTCAACATGGGGGGATCGGTGTAGGCAGCGGGGTGATGGCTCTCGCAGAAGCAGGTACAGTGAGCTGCAGAGGTTGTGGAGTCGGGATCGGCCCGCGGCGGCTAGACTTGTTCTCGACCGTAGGCTTGACCACGGTCGGCACTCGGTCGAGGACATGTTTTCTTATTGGGCACCGATCCTCGAGGCCCCCTCTTCAGCGTGTGAGGTAGATAGGGTTGTTGGCATTCCGGTCCCTGCTGGTGTTCGGGTTTGGGATACCGTTTCCAAGGTTGAGGCTGTGTCGCTGTGTCCCGCTGGTCGGTCGGCTGCTGGACTTGACAGGGTGGATCCCACCGTTTGGAGGGCCCTGCCCTGGAGAGTTAGGGCGGTCATCCTTGACCTCTTGCTTCTCGAGGGGACTGTTCCCCTGGAGTTGCTGAGGGCTAGGGTGACCATGATTCCGAAGGTTGTCGATCCCAGTGGACCCTGTGACTTTCGGCCGATCTCTGTGTCTTCGGTGATTGTTCGGCACTTGCATCGGATTCTGGCCGGTAGACTGGAACGCATGGTTGAGCATGTTCCTGAGCAGAACGGATTTAAGAGGGGGTTTGACGGCGTCGCTGCCAACGTCTTTATGCTGGACTCCGTCCTACGCTGTGCATGGAGGAAGAGTAGGAGTCTATGCATGGCGGTGTTGGACGTGAGGAAGGCTTTTGACTCTGTCAGCTACGCGGCCATCCTCCGGATTCTCCAGGAGCGAGGGTTTCCTGCTCGACTATGTGAGTACATCGAGCATGTCTATGGTAATGGTGCTTCCCATATCTGCTCCGATGGAGTTATTTCTGGGGAGATCAGACCGAGGCGGGGAGTCCGACAGGGTGACCCACTTTCACCGATACTGTTTAACTTAGTTATGGATCATGTCGTTGGGGGACTGTCTCCGCTGATCGGGTTTCCTCTTTCGACCTCTAGACCTAGGATTCGAGCTCTGGTATATGCGGATGACTTCATCCTCTTCGCCAGTACGCCTCGGGGGCTTCAGGCCCTCATTGATTCGGTGGTGAGGGGACTTGGTGAGTGTGGGTTGTCCATTAATCCGGACAAGTCTCGCTCCCTGACTCTTGCCGCCGCTGCGGGGAGGAAACTGGTGAGGTTGGAGGCCGATCGCCGCTATCCGGTGGGCAATGAGATGATGAGGTCCATGTCGATTGGGGATACCTTTGATTATTTGGGAGTGCAGTTCTGCCCGTCTGGCCTTGTCCGTGATGAGGTTGAGCTTAGAGAGGGCTTGGAGGGGATAACAAGGGCGCCTTTGAAGCCCCAGCAGCGGTTGGAGATGTTGAGGACCTTCTTCTTGCCTCGATTTTATCATAGGCTAACTTTTGGGGTAACCAGGAGGATGACTCTTTCCGCGCTGGATGTTATGGTTAGGTCCTACATCAGGAGGTGGTTCAGGCTACCCCATGACTCGTTAAATTCGTTCATACATGCCCCTATAAGGTCGGGTGGTCTAGGGGTGCCCAGGCTTGTCCGGTTTGTCCCGTACATGAGGGAGAAGAGATTTGTGAATGTGGACGACGATTTGGAATCGCTCGGCCTGGACGACTCACTCAGGGATTTCCTTTATGATTTCCCTTCTGGTGTCCTACCTCCTCACCCATCCTTTCTGGATTCGGCTGGCTTGGTCGCGCATGCCGATGGCAGGGACCTGGCCCGGGCGGCGGAGGTGCCAGCATCGACGTCTTTTGTCTCCAGGGCTTCCTCTTCCATCGGTGGTCGTGACTGGACCCAGTTTGTGCGTTTGCGAGCTAATGCTCTTCCCACTGCAGTGAGGTTGTCAAGAGGGAGGAGGGATGGTGATGGCGACGGAGGGCTGCCTCTCTGTGCTGCTGGATGTGGAGTGCCGGAGTCTGCTGCGCACGTTGTTAACCATTGCCGACTGGTCAAGGAGGTGACCATCCTCAGGCATCACGCAGTGGTGAAGCTCCTGATGGCCTCGCTGAGGAGGGCTGGATTAAGGTGCCTCTTGGAGCCGCGCCTCGAGACTGTTGCTGGAACCTTCAGGCCTGATATTCTGGTGATTGGCGGCGATACACTGTACGTTGTTGACGTCACAGTGGTGTCCGGCGAGGGGTCCTTCGAATCTGCTGCGCTTGCTAAGAGAAGGAGGTATGGCAGGAACGAGGTGTACGAGGTTGCAGCTGCCATAGTGGGGACTAGGACGAGCAAACGGATAGTGGTCCCTATAGTGATCAACTACAAAGGAGTTTGGTGTCCGATTTCTGCTCAGAGCCTGCTCAGGATGGGCGTGTCCACTAGAGCATTGGGATGGATGTCCCTTAGAGTGATGACGGGAAGCCTTATGAACTTCACCACCTGGAGGAGGGGAGTGGCGATGGCGTCGCAGTGAGGACTGGCGTTGGGCTGTTGAAGAGGATGCTGGCTGGCGGAGAGAGATGACTATGACATCATTGAGGGAGAAGACTGCTGTAGACCCTGTTCTCTTTTTTTTTTTTTTTTTTTTTTTTTTTTTTTTTTGTATTATTGTTTTACCTTTCTCACGGGTCTTTTTTATTTTGTTAATTCATTTGCTGTTTATTTCTTATTGTATATTATTATTCTTTCTTATGTATATAATTGTAGGTATCTTATGTTTGTATCTTTATATAAGGACTATTATTTTGTATCTAGGTTCACTCTTCTTTTCTGTTATCGTTAATTGATAATGTTTTTGTTTTCTCTTTTGTTTGTTCTTGTATATCTTGTATTCTTTTTCTTCTTTTTTGTAGTTCTTATTTTGTTTTTGTTTTTTTTTTGTTTTTTTTTCTTTTTTTTCTCTTTCTTTTTTTTTTTTTTCTTATTTCATATTATATAACTGGGGTGTAATGAGCCCCGTATGAAAAGTGATGTATTTAAATTTTGTAATGAATGCTTTTTTTCTTTGTATATTGCAGGAAGAAGAAATATCTTGTATTATTTCTATTACATATACTTTTTGTTAAATTATCATCAATAAAGTACTTATTAGCCAAATGCCTCGTCATCTAATTAGTGACGCGCATGAATGGATTAACGAGATTTCCTCTGTCCCTACCTACTACAAAAGCGAGTGTAAACAATATAGATATACTAGCGGTGCAAGAACCATATGTAACCAGAATTACAAATACTATTGTGGGATATGGTATGAGTAGTAAAGTAATTACGGGAGAGAAGCAAGGGGAGTGCCCGTGGGCCGGAACGATTATAATAAATCCAAAGGTAAATGCCATGAAGATTAGTGACTTTTCCACTAGTCATTGTGTAGTGACCGAAATTTTACCTTTAAATGGTGAAAGTTTTTATATGATAAATGTATATTGTCAATATAGAGATGATATTGATATACATTTAAGAGCAATAGACAAGGCCATGATGAAATTATCGGGGAAACCCGTTATAATAATAATGGACGCAAATGCGAAAAGCCCCAGTTGGGGGGGGTCTAAGCAGGATGACAGAGGAAGAATGTTGGAAGAACTTATTGCTACATGGGATCTGATAGTAATAAATGAAGAAGAACAAGGTCCAACATATATGAAAGGGAAGTCAAGTTCATATATAGATGCCACATTATGTACAAGAGAGATTGTGGAGAGAGTTAAAGGGTGGCACGTAGCGTGGGATTGGACGTCTAGTAGTCATGCAGCCATTATAATTGAGGTAGGCTCAAGGAGAATTGCGGGAGCGAGAAAGGAAGAGGTAAGGTGGGCTATAAGAAATGCAAACTGGGACGAGTTCAGGGAAGAACTTAGTAAAGAGAAGGAGAGAATGGACAAATTTAAACTAAATACGAAGGAGACGGTGGTTGAGTATGCGGCAAGCATAGAAAACTGGATTATAGGAGCTGCGAAGAAGAAACTAAAAGTGATAAAGCCAAGATCACGGAAGGTGTTATGGTGGAATAAGGATTTGCAGAAAATGAGAAGGGAAGTACTTAGGTTACGGAAGGGATATAGGAGAAATAAGGTGGAAGGACTAAATGAGGAACTTGAGAGGAAATGGAGAATGAGTAGAAGAGAATATAGAAATAAGATTGAGGAAGCCAGGCAAATGAGCTGGGAAAAGTTTGTTAAAGATGAATTTCAAAAAGGTCCATGGAATGTTGTATATAAAATGGCAAAAGGGAAAATTAAACCAAGCAGGGTGATGGTTGCGGTAGGGGAGAATATTGAAGAATATACATGGACAGAAGCGGCAAATAGATTACTGAATGGACTAATACTGGATGATGATGAGGACAATGAAGAACAGGCTGTCCTGAGAAGGGAAGTGGAGAATGAAAATACGGAACCACAATATGGAAGAGTTGTAGTAAATGAGACCAAGATTTATGATGAAATAACTAAATGTAAAAATGGAAAAGCCCCGGGAAAAGATGGAATAATGATTGAAATGATCAAGGAAGGATGGGAGATTTTAAAAGTGTCAATTCGAAGATTATTTCAGGGATGTTTGGACAAAGGGACTTTTCCAAATAGATGGAAAATTGGGAGAATAAAGGCACTGTTAAAAGGAGATGATAAGGATGAGAGGGAAATCAAGTCATATAGACCAATATGCCTATTACCTGTGATGGGAAAGTTGCTGGAAAGAGTGGTAGTTACAGAAATGAAGGAGGTTTTTGTTGATAGTATAAATTTAAGACAGTTTGGCTTTATGCCAAAGAGGGGAACAGAAGATGCAATGGTGAAAATTAAGGAGCTAGTTGAAAGTAGGAGGGAGAAATATGTTCTGGGAGTGTTTATTGACATGGCTGCTGCATTCGACAGGGTATGGTGGCCAAGCATTTTAGGCATATTGAGAAGGAAGGGAGTTAAAAGATCACTCTACAGGGTGATTAAAGATTACTTGAAGGACAGGAGAGTTGAAATAACTGAAGGAGGAAGAACGGTAAAGAAAGTTGTGAACAGAGGATGTCCGCAAGGATCCGTATTGGGCCCACAAATGTGGAAAATTCTGATAGATGAATTGATAAATATATTACAGGAGAAATGGGAGATAGTGGTGTACGCAGATGACTGCGTAGTCACTATTTGGGGAGAATCCAGAAGAGATCTTGAAGTGAAGACGAGAGAAGTGCTTGAAAGCATCAATAAATGGTGCGAATTTAACAAAATGATGATTTCGAGTGAAAAGACGAAAATCATGTTCCTGAAAGGGAACATGAATAGAGAACCTAGTGTTACCGTAAACGATAAGGCAATAAGGACGGTTAATAAAATTAAATATTTGGGTATTAGTTGGGAAAGAGGATGGAAGGTTAGGTCCCATATTGAAGAGGTGACAGCTAAAGGCTGTAAGATTTTTAGAAATGTAGTAAGAGCGATAAGAATGGCTTGGAATATTAACATACAAGAGGAAATGCATAGAATATATGAAGGAGTATTTGTCCCAATCGTCTTATATGGCGTAGGGGCATGGCATGACCGTATGATACCAAGCAAAGGTCCGAAAAAGCTAATAAGTGGACAAAGAGTGATAGCTATGTCCCTGACAGGAGCATATAGAACAGTCTCAAGTGATGCTCTTATGATAATTGCGGGATTGATACCATTGGATATAGAGGCTGAAGGAAGAGCGATCCAATTCAAGTTTAAGAACAATAGGATAGGAGAGTGGGAAGGCACCCAATTAAACAAGATTGGACTGAAAGGGCAAATAAGGGAAATTAAGAAGCAAAAGTGGCAAAAAAGATGGGAAGAGTCAGAAGTTGGTCAATGGACCAAATACATATTTCCTAATATTACAGATAGAATAGAAATGGGCTGGCTGAAACCGAATCATTTCCTAACACAAGTCCTTAGTGGACATGGAGATTTTAAGACTTTTTTAAAGAAGAGAGGGCTTAATGATAGTGATAGGTGTCAATGTGGGCGGGTGGAGAATCTGGTCCATGTTTTAGTAGAGTGCGATAGATATAAGGAAGAGAGGAGAGGATGGCCCAGTTTTGATGACAAATATAATGTGCAACGATGGATTGAGCATAAGAATATAGAGGAAACGAAGAACGTTGTGGAAAGAATCTTGAGGAGAAAGAAGATTTTAGAGACTTGTGTGATTTAGAAAGACCTGATAGAGATTATAATTGGGGACGGTTATCGGCAAGACCTAGGTCTTGTCGTCCCACTACCGCATCTTGTCCTTAGGGCATCCTCCCTTAGGCGGGTGAGGTTAGTAAAGCCGTAGGGGCTGTGTAAGTGCTTCACACTTCCAACCCCGGGCAAGCGACCATTCTTGCCTTTAAGGTATTTATACCGAAATGGTACCACGGGGGTGGCTCTGCCAGAGCCACCATGAGGTGGTGGCCAGGAGTGCTTGCACTGCCTGGTCATGGACGTGGTGGTCGTGGTTGGATCCTTCTAACGAAGGGGAGCTAGATGGAAGGTTATGTCCCAGCCAACCGACAGGTGACAAAGCAGATAAATGGTCTAAAACCACTGTGTTAAAACCACTGCTAAGTTTGTCTTTCATTCTGTCCCTACCTACTGGTGCTTGGACTGTTGGAGTGAGAACAAGTGCTCTTATAGATTTTCAGTTTTTAAAGTGTTGTATTGCGTAAAGTGTCCTTGTTGTGTTTTGCTGGTGTAAAGATATTGAAGGTGAGGTGAATGTAGAGTTTAAAATGTTTCGTAAGTTAACTATGAAATAATTAAAATTTTTTAAAAAACGTGAAGGTTAGAAGGGTGAAAAATTTGTTAATGATCTTGTGAAAGAGGGGTAAATAGAGTATATATGTGTGTGTATGATACTAGATAAACTGTATGTTGTGTGGTAATTAAGATTAAAGGAATTTTAGTAGATTTTAGGAAGTTAGTTAACCGCGTGGGTGACCACGTGGTTGACAGTTTTTGGGAAAGTTGTTGATTTCGGGGCTGTTTTTTGTAAATCTGTTTTGGTAATTAGTTAGATCGTAGTAAGGGGAAATTTTTGTCAAAATTTTAGATAAATTGGTGCAATAGGGATTCTGATATAAGGGAAAATAGGTCACCACGTGGTAACCACGTGGTTGACAGTTTTGATAAATTGTTGATTTTGGGGCTGTTTTTTTGGAATTCTGTTTTCACAATTATTTAGGTCTTAGTAAGGGGCAATTAATGTCAAAATTTTATTTAAAATGGTGCAGTAGGGATTTCGAAATAAGTTAAAATAGGTAACCATGTGGTAACCACGTGGCCTTGTTTGATTCAAAATTTAGTTTGTTATATTAAGTTATTGAGGGTTTTAAGTAAAACGAGTGGAAAAGGGAAAATATTAGGTTAGGTGACGACCTAAAACTTTTAGTGTCACAAATGTCAATATCGATCGTCTTAAAGGTAAAAACACGGCAGTCTTAGGCTTCATTAATTAATTAAATATGGAAGGTACAAAAAATGAAAAAGTCTATTCGGGACTCGGAACCGAAGAACCCCAGACGGAACCCTTGCAGGGGGGTGCGTTGGGTAAAGTTACCTGCCCTGATGTAAGCCAGGGACATCAGGAAAGTAAAGCTACTGGTGATTTAGAAGAGTTGGAGGTGGAGATGGGGGATAGGGACGAAGTCCCTAAAGGTCAGAGACCAAAGAGAGGAAGAACAGAGGGAGAAATAGATACAACACCAGTGAAGGGCGGAGAGGTATTTGAATGGGCAGGAAGTCAGAGTGAAGAGAGGGGATGGACAGTGGAAAGAATAATAAGGACTAAAAAGATGAGAAGACACTCTTTTGTATCATCTCCAGAAGAATTAAAGGGAATGGCGGAGGAGTCATTTGTAGTGAAAGAATATTGTGAGGAGATGGATCAGTTGATTAATGAGATAAGGAGTTATACCGACAGAACCCTTAGTACAAAGGATAGAAGGCATGTGAACTATATATTACCCAGGTTGGATAGAATCATGGAAGCGAGAACCAAGTGGGAAGAAGAGGCAAGGAGGATGAGGAGATGTGAATGGGTAGAAAGTAAAATTGTTAATATAGAACAGGAAATTAAGAGTATGAACCCAAGAGAATGGAAGCAAGATATGAAAGATATGATAAATGAAATAGTGGAAGATCGAGTAAAAGAAATAGTAAAAGGAGTAAAGAAAGAAATGCAAGATTTTGGGAAGAAGGTACGACAGGATAATGAAGTACTGATGAGGAGTTTGGAGGAGTGTGATCAAAACAGAAAAGAGGAAGAAGAAAAAATAAAGAATTTGATAAGAATAGAGATAAGAAAAGGAAAAGAAGCAACAGATGCGAAATTTAATGAAATGAAGATGATGTTTACTGATGTAAAATCTGCAATGGATGCAGTACATGGGAATATGGGAGTACTGAAGGAGAGGGTAAAGGAAATGCCCTGGAGTAAAATAGATGAAGTGAGAATGGGAATAGAAAAATTAGGAGAAACGGATATATCTAAGGATATAAGGCAGATAGGAAAAGAAATGAAGGAGGTTAAGGAAAAAAACGGAAGAGGCAACCAGAGTGCTTGAAGCGCAAAAAATCCATCGAAGAGACAAAAGTACAGAGTCGGTAAAGAGTGAGACGATAGGAGAATGGGCTTCAGTGGTAAAAAGAAAGAAGAGAGGACCACAGGTTGTAGTGGAATTTCCCAGAGAAGGAGAAAGAAAGAAAAAAGTAGATCTAGTGAAATGCTTGGATAAAAAAGGTGGGAAAATAAGAGTTATAAATATGAGATGGCATGGTAGAAACATGGTGGTGGAACTCCATGATGAAAATGATGTTGAAGAATTACGGAAGGATGAAAAAGTAAGGGAAGCAGGCTTTATGGTAGATGGAGAACCCAAGTTAAGGAAACCGAGAATACTGATCAGGGGAGTGGACAAAGAAATTAGTAGGGAGGAACTTCTTGATGCAGTGGCGAGTAGGAATCCTGAGTTATTCTTTGGAATAACTAAAGAAAGATGGCGAGAAGCTTTTGTGCCGGAAATAGAACTTGGAAAGCGAAATATAAATACCAGGTCTTGGGTGGTAAAAGTAGACGAGGTCCTGTTTGCAAGAATTATAAAGAAGAAAAGGGTATATGTGGGAGTGTGGTCATGCAGCACAGAAGAATTTATAACACCTATAAGGTGTTATAAATGCCATGATCTAGGACATCATCAAAGGAGATGTGGGAGAGTGGTTACTTGCTCGCACTGTGGAGAGGAAGGACATAGAAGTGAAAAGTGTGAAAAAGAGATGGGATGTGCAAATTGTAAGAGATACAAACAAAAGGATGTTAAACATTCGACTTTTTGGAGTGGATGCCCAATAATGGCAAGAGTGAAGGCGGAGATCAGAAAAATAACGTCTTATGAAATAAAAGATGATAGAGGTGATAAAATGGAAGTAGTGGAGGGAGACGGACAAACTGAAAGTAAAATATGATGCGGATGAAACAAATAAATATGAGGAGATATAAGAGGAAGGAAAGGAAAAAGGAAGAGGTATTTAAAATAATACAGATAAACCTAGATAGGGCAAGAAATGCTAATATAGAAATAAGAACAAGTGCGTTAATAGAAGGGGTTGATATATTAGCAATTCAAGAGCCGTACGTGACTGGAATGAACAAGATACCGGAATTTGGAATGGGGAGCAAGATAGTAATGGGAAATAAAAAAGATGAAAAACCTTGGGCAGCGGTGGTGATATTAAACCCAAAAGTGCAAGTTATGAAGATTCCCGAATTATCAAATAGCCACTGTGTGGTTGTGGAAGTGATGCCAGAGGGAGATAACAGCTTTTATATAGTAAATGTTTATTGTCAATTTAGAGATGGCATAGAGAAATACTTGACAATGATAGAGAGAGCAGTCACAAAATTAGAAGGAAAAGACATCCTAATTACAATGGATGCGAACGCAAAAAGTCCTAGTTGGGGAGGGCAAAAAGCTGACGAAAAAGGAGTAGCACTGATGGAAATGGTAGCAGCCCAGAAGCTGAATATCATTAATGATATTAGTGAAGGTCCTACGTTCATAAGAGGAGGAGCAAGGTCTAACATCGACGTGACTATAGCTACTAATAAGTTGAAAGATAAAATAAGGAAATGGAGCATAAATTGGCTGTGGACTAGTAGTCCGCATGCTGCAATAAAAATAGAGATTGATCGGAAAAGGTTAAAGACAGAAAAAATTAAGACAGAAGGAGTAAGATGGAAAACAAAAAATGCAGATTGGGAAAAGTATAGAGAAAAACTTAAAGAGAAAGAGGAGAAAATGAAGGAATACCCAATCAATACTAAAGAGAGTGTAATTAAATATGCAGGAAAAATAGAAGGGTGGATCATTGAAACTGCTCGGAAAACATTAAAGAAAATAAGTTTAAGAGGTAAAGAAGTGAAGTGGTGGAGCAAAAGACTCCAAGAAATGAAGAGAGAGGTACTGAGAGCTAGAAAGAAATGGTGGAGAGAGAATGAAAATGGTGCTAAAGAGGAATTAGAAAGGAGATGGAAGACTATGAGAAGGGAATACAGGAGAGAAATTGAAATCCAAAGACAAGAAAGTTGGAAAGAATTTGTAGAAGGAGAGTGTGATAAAGGCCCATGGAATATTGTTTATAAAATGGCGAAAGGCAAAATAAGTCCCAGCAAGGCATTAACGGCAATAGGAGAAGACTTAAAGGAATTTACCTGGGAAGAATCAGCGAAGAGGATGCTGAATGGTTTAATAATTGATGATGATCTAGAACAAGAGACAGAAAAACATAAAGAGCTAAGATTCAAGATGCATGACACAGAGTTGGTACCGAAGGTAGGAAGAACATTGGTAACGTTGCTAAAAATGGAAGATGTAGTGAAAAAATGCAAAAAAGGGAAGGCTCCAGGATGGGAGGGAATAGTAATGGAGATGGTAGTGGAAGGATGGGAAATTCTAAAAGAACCATTGAGGAAACTTTATCAAGGGTGTCTAGATAAAGGAGTATTTCCAAATAGATGGAAAAAAGGAATTATCCGGGCGTTACTAAAAGGAGAAGGAAAGGATGAGAAAGCAATTAAATCATATAGACCGATTTGTTTATTGCCAGTATTGGGAAAACTACTGGAGAGACTAATAGTTAAGGATATGGAAAGGATATTTGTTACAGAAATAAGTAGAGAGCAGTATGGATTTATGCCAGGGAGATCAACTGAAGATGCTATGGAAAGGATTACAAATGTAATAGAAAGAAGAACGGAAAAAATAGTGCTAGGAGTATTTATCGATATGGAGGCCGCATTTGACAGAGTATGGTGGCCAGGAGTTATGAACATACTAAGGAATAAAGGCATCAAGAGAAGCTGCTATAGGACAATAAGGGACTATCTAACAGGACGAAAAGTAGAAATGAGGGAGGCTGGCAGAAGGGTAGTAAAGGAAGTAAATAGAGGATGTCCACAAGGCTCAGTGTTGGGTCCGCAATTGTGGAAGGTTCTTATAGATGAACTGATAAGAGTGGTAAAGACAATAGGTTGGGAGATGGTTGCTTTTGCGGATGACTGTGTGGTGATTCTATGGGGTGAGTCGAGAAGAGAAATAGAAGTAGAAGGTAGAAAAGTTTTAAGTAAGATGGTGGAGTGGTGCTCTAGTAATAAAATGAAGATCTCAGTGGAAAAAACAAGGATGATGTTCTTGAAAGGTAGTATGAAGAGAAACCCGATTATATCTTATGGGAATATAGAAATCAAAATGACCCAAAAAATAAAATATTTGGGTGTATTATGGGAAAAAGGCTGGCGAATAAACGAGCATATTGATGAAGCAGTGCAAAAGGTTTCATCTATGTACTCCGACTCTGTCTCTGTTATTGTTAGCAGGGGGAGGGCGGCGGCTG